>JBBMOL010000314.1:569284-594802 GCA_037954665.1 Laguncularia racemosa | reverse complement strand
AAATTCTAAAAAATTTTCATAAACCTATAAAATTTTTAAAAAAAGGGAATTTTTAAACACCAAAATAACATTCTCAAAAGATACGCTATTACAGTTAAAAAACATAAATCTCCAAAACCCCTTAATCACCATAAAAATTTAATGGTAATTTTGTCTTCCTCTCTTTATGGCTCCCCCAAACCTAAGTTATCTTTTTGGGATAAAGGAAATATTTTACTCATAATTCATTAAGCAATTTTCTAGTTTTTCTTTTATTGTTTTTTTTTAAAGGGAAAACACAAGGAAATGGTACTTAATCTTTGTTTATTTTTACATTTTAGATGTTGGGGGATTTTGGGTTTTAAAAAGTTTAATCAATTTGGAGAGATTGCATACAAATTGAAGCTTTGAAAAGATTAAAGGATGGAAAAGGGAAAAAAACAAAGCCCCCCGGGCCCCTTTAGGGAAAAACCTTTCCCGTGAAACCCACCGGCCCTTTTAGGGCCCCCCCCTTAAAATAAAGGCAACCACCCTTTGGGCTGGTCTTTTTTTAAATTTGCTTTTCCCTCACCCCCCCTTACATATATATAGGTCCTAGGCGATTTGTGAAAAAACTTTTGTAAATTTTTCTTGTTCTTAAAGTAGTTTTAAACCCTAGTTTTAAGGAAAAATTTTTGGAAAAAAAAATTCTTGGAGAAAACTTTGTGATCTTGGTGGAATTACATCCTTTGTGAAGGTTTTGGGGGGTTCCCTTTGAAATTTAAAGGTTTTATTTTTTGTTGAATTGGTGATTTCTGAACTCTATTTTTAGGGGGAAATTTTAAAGTATTTGACCCAAAATAAAAAAATATGTTTTTTTTTTGCCGAATCTCCTTAAATCATAATCAGGGTTTTTAAACCCCCATGAATTGCTAAGTTTTTTTTGGGGAAAAATTTGGGATGAAACCCTAGAATTTTAAAAAGGAAAAATTTAAAATAGCCATTTTTAAATGATTGGGAATTATTAGGATTATTCATGAAAAAAAATTTCCTTTGATTTCAATTAAAATTTGGGTTTTTGATTATAATTGTTGGGAAATCCTTTTGATACGGATTTTGTTTTGGGATTTGTTAGGAATTCTTAAATTGGGAATTGATTATCAATAGGGGAGTTGCGAAAAATTATTTTAAATTAGAGTTTATGGAGGGGGGCAATGCGGGGTTTCTTTTTAAAATTAAATCACAAAGGGATTAGGGTTAAAAAAATTTGGGGGCTTTTGTTGTTTGTAGCATTGGGGGGTGTATGAAAAAATTTTTTGATTCCTTAGTTAATTGGAGAGGGCGGAAGCCAACAAATTTTTTTTTAAAAGGGTTTAACTTTTCCCAAAAAAAAGGTTTTTTCCCAAAACTCACTTGAAAAACCCTTTTAAAACCCAAACTAGTTAAAAATAACATGGTAGCAGTTTGATTAATGAATCCAGGGTAAATTTTTTTTTTCCCCTCGTTCATAATTGATGATTTTCAAAAAATTTTCCCCTTTTTTGTTTTAAAGTTAAATTTTTAGCTTAGACATTTCAACCCCCCTTTTTAAATTCCCTGTTATTGATAAGAATTACCATAGGTCTGTACTTTTTTGGGGTTCCCCCTCGGGGGATCGAAAACCTTACTTTTCACCACTCTATTACTTGTTTACGACCGTGCACTTGCTACAATTTACGCTCCCATTTTTTATATACGTTTTGAGCGTATCAAGTTTTTGGTGCCGTTGCCGGGGAATAATAGATATTTTTTTTCGTATTTTTTTGGGGTAGTCTGGGTGAATTTTATGTTTTTTTTGGGCTTTTGGTCTCTTTGCAAGTGTTACATCCCACAGGATTGGGAGTGTTGATCTCCTCCCATTCGTATTGAGATTGAGAAACTTTACGTCAGATTAAAGAGAAAACAAGTAAGAGAATAAAAAAAAGAGTTTGGCAAATTGAGGAAAAATCGCCAGATTCAGGGTGTTCAAAACCCGCACTTAGAGATTTTTTGTTATTGGGGTTCAGGAACCGCCCATTTTAGGGCCAGCTATACAACCAAAATTTTGAGTTTAAAAACGACACTCATTAAGATGGGGGGAATGGTCAGTTTGGAGGGTATTTAAAATTTTAGAGCCCTGATGATCATCTTGCTGGGTTTCTTCAAAAACACCAACACTGTCAAGTAGAAAGGTGTCACTGATGATGCCATAAGACTACAAATTTTCCCCTTTTTCCCTTGAGGGTAAAGGGTAGAGCCCTTTGGGTTTTTTCTTTTTCCTTAGGGTTTTACACTACCGGGGGAAAACCTATCAATCAAGTTTTTGAGGAGATTCTTCCCACCAGCTAGGGGCCGCCAAAACTAAGAAGTGACAAACACTTAAAATTTACAAAGTTTAGTGGTGAAACACTTTATACGCATGGGAAGGTTCAAGGAAGCAACTAGAAAATGCCGACATTTTTTGGTTTACCAGACCCAAACTCCTTATTGAGATTTTTTAAATTTTAGTCGGATGAACATTGAGGTCTCTTGTAGATGCTGCGCTGGGGGGGCACTAAAGGGAAAAAAATTACTTAGAGGCCAGGGACATTGATAGAAGAGAGGGGCCCCTAGTGCACAAAAAATTGGGAAAATGAGAGAAGTGGTACAAAAGTGGTTCAGAATGACAATGCCCCGTAGGGCCCCCAGTTACTGCTCAAAAGCTGCCCTTTTCCACCAGGTAAGTAGACTCGGGCCCATTCAAATTCTTTTAATGCTAATCCATCTTCAGTTGTGAAAATTTTCTTAGGACCTCACTCACTAGTGATTTCATGGGTGGAAAGGGTTTTCAGGGTCCATCTAGTGGAGAGCAGGTAAACTTTTTGGGGAACCTCCAGAGAAAGGGACTTTAAGGACCATATTCGAATCATAAATCCTGGGGGGCGCAACATCCAAACTTTCAGGGGGAAAAAGAGGGAAAAAGCATTTTAAACCCCCCCCCTGCATTTCCCAAAAAAAACCTTTGCCCCCAAAAAGCCTATTTTTCCCAAAAGCAACCCATTTTGATGGAAAAAGCTCATAAGGAGCTACATGCCAAAAAAATGACGCCCTCCTGCAAAACCCAAAAAGCTTTTTTCAGAAATTGGGGGGGGCCGCTCGGTCAAATTGCATACAGGGTAATTTCTTGACCCTCAGGGTTTTTTCCTAGCAAAAAATGAGGGGAACACCCATCATGTCAAACCCCTCTTTCTAAAAATGGTAAGGAGGTGAAAGGGGAAAATTAAAAGGGGAGGTAAAAAATTTTAGAGAAAATCTAGAGAAAGGTAACAGAAGGAGGGGAACCCCCCATCCAAAACACCAATGTTGCAGCCTTATGTTCCACCTATCCCTTTCCCCGGAAAACTCAGTAGAGGGAGTTGGAAGCCCAGTTTGACAGGTTTTGTGACATATTTAAGGGGCTTCAAATCAATATACCTCTCTTAGAGGCCATGAAGAAAATTCCATCCTATGCCAAATTCATGAAAGAGCTGCTCTCTAACAAAAGATCCATGGAGAGTGTTAAGAAAGTAATGCTTCTTGGCGAGAGTTCAACTGTTATAGAGAAGAAATCTGCTCAGCTACCTAGAAAGCTGAAAGATCAAGGAAGTTTCAGTATCCCTTGCCCATTGGTAATATTGATTTTGAGAATGTTTTGATTGATTCTGGTGCAAGTATTAATTTAATGCCACTTTTAGTTTTTAGGAAGCTTGGAATAGAGCCACAAAAGTGCAAGAGGAGACCAATCACTGTGCAGCTAGCTGATAAGAGCTTAAGGTTTTCCAAGGGTACAGTGGAGGATGTCTTAGTCAAGGTCGATAAATTCATATTTCCAGTGGACTTTGTCATACTGGATGTTGAAGAAGATGAGGACATTCCACTCATTCTGGGTAGACCATTCCTAGCCACAGGTCAAGCTCTAATTGATGTAAGACAAGGTAAGCTCACCCTTAGAGCACTAGATGACCAGGTAACATTTGATATGTACGATCTTGTGTTTTTGTCTAATGAGAAAGCAATGTATTCTGACATATCTGCTAAGGGTGAAATTACTAACAATGATGTGGAGGAAGATGTAGGGCAAACCACTCTTGAAGCTGTCTTGAATGAGATAGATGATTAGGGCGATGAGGATGAGCAAGAAAATAAAGGCTGTGAGCAAGTACCCCAGACTGAAAATGTTGTTGCTTTTGAGAAGACAGACCACTATGAGAAGCCACCAGTGCCGACACTAATGCCCATGCAGAGATTTGAACCTAATGTCTTTTCTAATCAATTGTTTGATTATGAGTGTCTGAATTCAGGAAATCCATGGCCTTACATTAATCCAGCGCCTATGACAAGAGAATTGCAGCAGCAGATTCAAGGCCAGTTGGATGAACATAGGAAATCCTGGGGTGGTCAAGGGTAGACATCCAACAGGTAAGTTTGTTGATATCCACCTGTAAAACATTGGTGGAAGCTGAAAAGAAGGGCACCATACCATGGAAGGAAGCTTGGAATCCTAATATGAAGACGATGGTGTTGGAGGAGTTGTTTAAACTCCTTGATTTAAGCTGAGATGATAAACCCTGATAGTCAGGCTGATGACTATAAAACACAGCGCTCTATGGAGGCAGCCCATATTTACGTTTACTTTATTGTGTTTCGTTGGTTTTCTTTTAATTGTTTTTAGGAAAATGCAAGGTGAATGTTCACAAGGACCAATCTTTCCAAGTTCAACTTTGATGGGATTTAAATATGGCTTCTACATGTTATACTAGGGGAGTATCGGTTCCTTTTTCTTATTTCCTTCCTATTTTGTTATTTGCATTGATGTGAGACAATGTGGACACTGTCTATTCTTAAGTGTGGGGAAGGGAAGGGAATGTAGGTATTAAAGTTGAGATGAGTATTGCCTATTCTATGCTTTGATGATCATACTCTTCCATTATCTTGAACTGTATTTGTCCTTGAGTTATCTGACAATTTTTTAGGCCAATTTTTTTAAAAATTTTGATGGAAATCTAGAGATTATACAAAAAAAAACAAAAGCCTTTTGCATCTGTTTATGATTTATTAAAAATAATAACTCATTATTATTCTCTACTCACCACTGTTGTGATTCTTGTACTTAGTTAAAATTAATGAATAAAATCTTTAGAAATCAAATTTACCTAGTTTTTAGCCTTATAATTTGAAGTTTAAGAGTCTATTGAGTCCTCTTGTGAAAGATAAACAGGTCTACTTCAGGTATCTTCTCTAGCTAGTATATCTTCTTGAAAGTTACTTTGAAAGCTTTTCAACATCTAATGAAAGAGGTAAGGGAAACTCCTCACTTAGTGATCCCTTATAAAAAAAGTCTTAATTCTGTATAGCATTTAAATGAAATAAGTTGCATTACTCCAATGACTCAGGTAATTGAGTTAAGACTATCCAAACTTAAATGTTGGAGTGAGGGAGAGTTCGATGGGGTCCCTTTAAAACCTGGTCACTTGGGTGACGAGCCCGGGATGTGCCGAATAAGTGATCTCACTATAGCGATAAGGGCGGAGAAGCAAAAGTTCAATACACGAACTTATTTTATAGTAAAAAAAGAGAGTAGAGTTTTAGTGAATGCTCATCAATAAGTTATAGGACTTCTAATAAAAAGGGAGAAAATCTAGGAAATGAATTGATACCATATGCTTTCATTTTATGTTGACCTGTTTAAAGAAGTGATGTGAAGGATCATATGCTTGCTAATTGCCAGTGAAGTTTAAATGGGTGTTTTTCCTTTAGGACTGAATATCTACTTTTGGAATAAGAATTCTTAGGTTAAACGCTTGGATTAAAGTTTTTTTTCTCTCGATTAGTTGGTTAATTTTGAGTATAGTACTCTAATCATATATTCCCAGTTTGGTTTGAGTGGTGGGCATCACAAAGTAGTGAGTCAGAAGTAGAGATGATAGATGTTCAAGTTTGTATGATAATAAAAAATTTTGTACTTTCTAGGATGGATTTCTTTCTAATTTTATTTTGCTTGAGGACAAGCAAAAGTTTAAGTGTGGGGGAGTTGATAAAGGCATATTTTACTCATAATTCATTAAGCAATTTGCAAGTATTCATTAATGATTTTAGAGAAATCACAAGGAAATGGTACTTAATCATGTTTATTTTTACATTTCAGATGTTGGAGGACTTTGAGTTCAAAGCTTAATCAATTTGGAGAGATTGCATACAAATTGAAGCATGAAAAGATTGAAAGATGGCAAAGGAAAAATCAAAGCCACCGGCCTTTATGGTTGGCTTAAATGAAAGCCGCCGGCTTTTATGGCCGGCTTAAATGAAGGCTCCCGGCCTTAGGCCGATCTTGTTTTAATTGCATCTTCTCGCCTCCCCTTGCATATATATAGGTTCTAAGTCGATTTGTGAAAAAACTTTTGTCAATTTTTCTTGTTCTTAAAGTAGTCTTAACCTAGTTTTAAGGGAGAATTGTGGAGATCAAATCTTGGAGAAAACTTTGTGATCTTAGTGGAGATTGTCATCCTTTGTGAAGGATTTGTGGAGTTCCTTGCAATTAAGGTCTTATTTGTATTGTTGAATCGGTGATTTCTGAACTTTATTTTTTATATGCAATTTAAGTATTTGATCCAACTATTGAATATGATTTCTTTTACACGAATCTCCTTGAATCATAATCATGTCTTTATCTCCATGAATTGCTAAGTCTTTTCCTTGGGAAATTGGATGAAACCCTAGAATGTTAAAAGGATAATTGTAGCCATGTTATATGATTAGGAATTATTAGGATTATTCATGATTGCAATTCCTTTGATTTCAATTATAATTGGTCTTTGATTATATTGTTAGAAATCCTTTTGATACGGGGGTTGATTAGGATTTGTTAGGAATTCTTAATTAGATTGATTATCAATACGGGAGTTGCGATAATTAGTTTAATTAGAGTTTATGGAGCGCGCAATGCAATGTTTCTTGTTAATTAATCACTAAGGGATTAGGGTTAATTGATTTAAGGCATTAGTTGTTTATAGCATCGGGAGGTGTATGAACATAATTTTGATTCCTTGGTTAATTGGAGACGCGGAAGCTGACTAATTGATTTAAGGTTAACATCCCTAAAAAGGATTTTCTAAACTTGCTTGAATAACCTTATAACCACTAGTTGATATAACATGGTAGTAGTTTGATTAATGAATCTAGGGTGAATTCTAATTTCCCTCGTTCATAATTGATAGATTCTTCATAAAATTCTCCTTGTTTGCTTTAAGTTAAATTTTTAGCTTAGACATTTCAAAACCCCTTTTTAATCACCTAGATATTGATAAGAATTACCGTAGGTCTAGTACTCTATTGGTTCCTCGAGGGATCGACAACCTTACTTTTCACCACTCTATTACTTGATACGACCAATGCACTTGCTGCAATTTACGCTCCCATTTTATATATACATTCTGAGCGTATCACTTCTAGATTCTTATCTCCCTCAACATTTGCATCTAAAAATAATCCTCGAAGGGTGAGCTAATGCCTAATACGTATAACACAAACACAATCGCATGAACAAGTATCACACACATCATGTAGTACTTAAACATAGATAACCATTTCTTAATATATTTTATGTCCACAAGCAACAACAAGGTACTTATGAATCCCTTAGCACACTTAACACACTTGAGCATCATTTGGTGATGGGAACTGCCACTCGGGCCTCACACCCATGATCCCTTGATCTTTAAACTTGTGCATGGTGTTGTGATTGATTGAGATTGAATTGGGGTTGAACACTAGTTGTCGAATTGGTTATGTTTTGGCTGTGAGCGATTGAATTAGGGCTTGTTCTTGTATTGATAGTAGATTGAAATTAGGGTTTTATACTATGGTTGTTGTCGTGGGTTGTGGATTCTATTGTTTGATTGAGTAATTAAATTAGGGTAGGTTGGTTGTTGTTATTTGTGCATCGGTAGGGTTATCTTATCGCTGTACTAGGGCTTTAAATTAGAGATTGAGTGAAGGTTGTTTGTGTTAGGTTTTAAGTTAGCTAACGAGTAGAGGTTGTAATTGGGATTATGTCATTGGGGATTATTGCAGTGATTGTGACTTGTGAATTCTGTGTTGAGATTGCAATTTTTGTGAAGCATGTCAAACGACCATTTTCATGGAGGAATTGGGAATGAGGCCAACGATTATGTTGGAGGAGGAGTTTAGGGTAGCCGTGCTATAGGTGGTAGGAGAACTTTGGAAGAACAAGTGTAGGACCTAACCATTGTGGTTGGTAACCTAACCATTAGGGCCAATCATATGATGCTACCTCAACAGCCAGTGGTAAATCCATAGGCGTCCTCACCTTGGGTTGCCCTTGATGCTATGGGTAGAGAAGGAGCCTTAGGAGGAAATGGGGGCTGGAAATTGGAAGCGAGTATCATGCTTACAAGGAGGAAAGGGATGATAACTTTAAAGATGAGGTTTATCTTAAGCGTGAGTTCAGGCCGCCTAAGGGTCTGGAATATGTAAAATTGTAGATGCCTTCATTTGCTGGAAATGGGTCTATAGAGGATTACCTAGACTAGGGGGGGATGAAGTAGAAGGACTCTTCAAGTGCTATGAGATCAATGAGCATACTCAAGTTGATCTCATAGTAGTCGAGTTTAAAAGTTATGCCGCTTTGTGGTGGAAGAATCTTGTGGCCAATAGGAGGAGAGATGGTGATGCCTGAGATTCGTACTTGGCAGGTGATGAAAAGAGTTTTGAGGAAAAGGTTTGTTCTAAAGCATTATAAGCATGAACTATTCATGCACCTCTAGGCCTTAAGATAGTGATGTAAAACTGTGAATGAATATGTCCAAGAATTTGAGGCGCTCATGCTTCATTGTGGAACCATTAAAACATCCTGAGCAAACTATGGCATGATTTGTGTCCGATCTAAAATATGAGATTTCCTGTATAGTGGAACTGCAGTGGTATGACACACTTGATGAGGCCATCTAGTTGGCTTTAGAAGTTGAGAGACAAAGGCATTCTAATCCGTATAGGGCATCGAGTAACAAGTATGGATCCATTGCTCAGTTATATGGGTCAGATAATCAATAGGTTGAAAATGGGGGAATTGATAAGGTTGTGGAATTGAATGCAACTATTATTGATAGGGAGAAGGAAATTTATGGAAAAGGGAAAGTGGTTGTTGGGGTTGATATAAGACAAATAGTGTCGGGGTGATCAAGTGGGAAAACGCGTCAAATCCAATGCTTCAAATGCATGGGCTTTTGACACATGACTACTCAGTGTCCTAACAAAAGGCTAATGACTGCTATGGAGGGGGAAAGTAAGGATGGCAAGGAAGAGGCACTTGTGCTAACAAATTTATCAACAATACTAAAGGAGTATTATGATGATCCAAATGTCGAGGTACATGAAGATAAGGGAAATGATCAATATTTGGCTATTAACGTATTGCGTAAGGTAATGACTACATCTCTAGATATTGAGGACTTATAGAGGGAAAACCTATTCCATATTCCCTGTAGGGTTTAATGTAATCTTTATGCCCTTCTAATTGATGGTGGTAGTTGCACCAATGTAGTAGCTGCTATACTAGTAAATAAATTACAACTAGTCACTACCCTACATCTTAAGCCCTATGAATTACACTGGTTGAGTGAACGAGACAGTCTGCATGTCACTCAGAGGGTTAAGGTTCCAATCAGCATAGGAGAAAAGTACCGAGAGGAAGTTGATTATGATTTTCTTCCTATGTGTGCATTACACATACTACTGGGTAGACCTTGGTTATTTGGCAAGAGAGTATTGCGTTATGGGTTTAGTAACACGTATATGTTTCAGAAGGATGGTGAATGAGTTGTTTTGAATCCTATGTCGCCATCTAAGGTGCACGAAGCCCAAGAATAGACCAATGAAACTACTGGAAGGAAGTCCTTATTAGTGAGGCAAAAGAAACTGAGAGACAACTTGAATAGAGTGAAATAGTCACAAGAAATTTAGAAGTCTTCTGGGTAGTCACGACTTCAGAACAACAAAACATTTGCAGACTAAAATTTTTAGCCCAGGGATTCTAAAAAATTTTCATCTAAAATAGAGGAACCATAAGATTTGAAGACAAATCTTCTATAGGATTGAGGAGATGATGGGAATCAAATCACAACCATTACAACTTTCTTCGACGCAAGAATCAAATCACAAGAGCCAGAGTTAGATACTATTAGGTCGACCATAAAAGTTGGTGGCTTAGCTTTAGATAGGCCCTCAAGGCAAGTGGCATGGATAGCCGACCATCTAGGCTAGCAATGTACACTCCAAGGCCGACAGCATTACCTCCCTAAGCTGGCAACTTTCATTCTCCAAAAGTCGATGGCCTTCATTCCCAAAGCTGGCAGCTTATCATCTTGAACTGATTTAGTTTATGAACTTTTGAGTCTTGTTTTCCTTTTCCTATAAATAGGTTTGCAATGTAAGAATTTGAAACCTTTTGACATTTTGAGAAATACATACACTGAAGTTTGTTCTTCAAATACTCTTATCAATCCTATGGGTTGTAGCAAGTGAAAATATCGGATTGTTGTGCATCATATCAGCAAATCCTTACTAGGACTACTCTCTAGCTAGTGTGATAAGTATAAATTAAGACTTGTATTTTAGATGAATTCAAGTTGTTTGTGTAATAAGTTGATATTATCTTGAAGAATTTTGATACTTAAAAGAGAAATGTTTCAGTTTCAAGGATGAGGACCACTATTTTGAGAGGAGATATTGACTTGGATTGAGATCGAAGAATAATACACGAAGAAAAATGTTTTTTGGAAGGAACAAGCGAA
Source organism: Laguncularia racemosa (assembly GCA_037954665.1). Classification (NCBI taxonomy): domain Eukaryota; kingdom Viridiplantae; phylum Streptophyta; class Magnoliopsida; order Myrtales; family Combretaceae; genus Laguncularia; species Laguncularia racemosa. The sequence continues at coordinate 584,000 of JBBMOL010000314.1, read as the reverse complement.
GTACACAGGTTTGTATTTCTAGAGCATGGTCGTGTGTTGAGCTTAGAAAATCCACAAAAGCGTACACGGTTGAGTACACGGTCTGAGACACGGCCGTGTGTTATTTGTGTGGGTTTTACCGACACTATTTAAAGGCATGGCCATGTATAAGTTGTGTGTCGAGACTGTGTGCTTGAAAAAAGTCAGCCATTTCAGAAGATTTTTAGGCTTCCATGCATATATATATTCTCATTTGTTTTAAAGAAAAAAAGAAAAGGTAGAGGGACACCGGAAGGAGATAGGAAGAAATCCAAAGGAAGACAAGAGGCTTAGGAAGAATTTCGAGAGGAAGGCAACATCAACGGATTCATCTTCATCTTCCAAAGGGTTCATGCATAGGGGTTTTCTCTTTCTTTTTCATTTTTTTTCATTGAGTTGTAACTTGAAAACCATGAGTGGCTAGTTTATTTCATACCTGAACCTTATGAACCCTAATTGTCATGTAACATTGGATTGATTGCGTAGTTAATGAATAGTGGAATTCTCTTAATTTATTCATGTTGTTCATTTAGTGTTGCTAATTTGATGTATGGCCAGCATTGAGTTTGCATTGATTTCTTAGAAGTCGATTGGAAAATCTCTTGTTTGAATAGATCGTGCATGAATAAAGGAATTCGTATGTAATCTAGGGATAGAGAACATGAATTTGCCGTATTAGGTTAAATTAGATAATTCGACCTGATGGAGGGTTCAAAAGTGTTAATGCAATTCTAATCGATTTTGATAAAAGAGGGATATTTATTAATGTGATTAGGGATAGGAGCTAATAAATCCGGAAGGAATATTGGCTTAGTGTTAGATACTCTGCGGTTCAGAGATAACCATTGCTCATTAATTAATTTATTGAAAGGGTGAAGTTACATGACAATTAGAGGAGTAGTAAGGGTAGGGTATGCCCTTAATTATTGGATTTAGTAATCAAGTTATTGTGTTAGTTTTAATTGCTATAGGTTTTGTCAAGTGTTTCTAATTTAATTGAATCTTTCGAAATTGTGCGGTTGGATTGTTAGTTTAGAGTTATTATTAGTACTTGCTGATCCTTGGAGGAATGATATCTGAACTTAACTATATACTATTACAATTGATAGGTGCACTTGCCTAATTGATCGTAAAAGAGAGTCGTAGAAAAGGAATTTAAAATTTGTGTGATTACGGTTATCAACAAGTTTTTGGTGCCGTTGCCGGGGATCGGCGACTTTAAAAAAGCTCAACACTAACTACTTTAACCATTTATTCTTTAGTATTTTGATCGTTGCCAATCGTAGTTTTAATAAATTGAATTCTTGTTCTTAATCTTACTACGAAGCAATAGGCAAGTGCACCTATCGTAGCATAATATAGCGAGTAAGCACAAGGTCGTTCCTCAAAGATACACTAACTACTAGTACTAACTCATTTCCTATTATCTAACCGCCGCTTAAATATGTTGGTTGAAACTTAATTACTCTAATCTTAAAACTAATAACTCACTAACAACAATGGTTCTGAAGATTTATCAATTAACAAAAACAACCTAGATCTTATTCTACTCCTTCTCTATCATGTAATTCATTAGATTTATGAGGATTAGTGTAATTGACTTCTTATACTGTCGAATTCCGTAGCCAAGTTAACTACTTTCTCAAGTATATTAACCTATCTAATCCTAGGTTTATCAAATAGGATCTCTCCTCAGTTAATAGAACTTAGAATTGCATAAAGCACATGAATTCGCATCAAAATAATCGATGTAAACAGAAGACTCTTGTTTCCTATCTCTAGAAGACACAATCAAATCTCATTAATTGCATTAAATCTAATCATAAGAGCAATTTCTCAATTAACTAATATGATATCATGCATAAATTCATATTCCAGATCTATGAATCTAAGAAACAATTGAAGGGCATGCAATTAATCATAAGAAAGTCAACAACTTCGCATTAAAAACAAAATCTTCATCACATGACAGAGAAGTTTCAAATAAAATCTAGATCTCGGGTCTACTCCTCCATGAATCGGACAAAAGAAATGCAATTACTAGAAGAATAGATAAAATTCATAGTCACCACCCTTAAAGATAGAATCTTCTTCTTCGTGGGTCTTCAATCTCCCTTGGAATTGATAGAATCTTCTTTCCCTTGCTGTTATGAGAGTCAGAGCAAATACAAAATTCGTAACCTCTGTTCTAGGGCAAACTAACGGTCTATTTATACATGTACCCGGGTTGGATATATACACGAGCGGATACACGAGTAATGTATCTCATGCTTGCTTCCAGGTGTCCTTATGTGAATATACACGAGCAAGTACATGGGAGTGTACATTGGTCGTGTATTTGAAGCATCGTTGAACAGTAGCAAAACTTAGATATACAAGCAAAGTACATAGGCGTGTACTTTGCTCGTGTACTTTCCTGACATCCGCTTCAGCATACACAAGCAAAGTACATGGGCGTGTATCTCGCTTGTGTACTTTCCAGAATTCTTTTCTTCACATGTATTGTATCCAATTCCTTCCAAACTTGATCCGACTCTTCAAAACTCCTTCCCTTAGCTCCAAAATACTCTAGAAGATCCTGAAATCAATATTCATTCCATTAAGCATCCTTTTCTTCAACAAATCATCTAAAAATTCAACAATAAAGCACAATTTCATTACTCTAGGTAAGGGTATTTTGTGACTTATCAAACTTCCCCACACTTAAGTCTTTGCTTGTCCTCAAGAAAAATAAAACATTAATCAAACTTCTCATTAATCATGATTGTCGTTACCAAATAATACTACTCAGACATTAGCATTTATGAATTTTAGTCTTTAAAGCTCAATGCAATCCCTCAATCTAATGAGTGTGCTTCTCACCTTATCAAGAAAGTATTGTAACAAAGATACTTTAGTCAAATTTCTAGGATTAATCAGAGTAGATTGATAAGTATAAATTAACACTTGTATTTTAGATGAATTCTATTTGTTTATGTAATAATTTGATGTTATCTTGAAGAATTTTGATACTTAAAATAGAAATATTTTAGTTTCAGGGATGAGGACCACTATTTTGAGAAGAGATATCGATTTGGATTGAAATTGGAGAGGAATACACAAAGAAAAATACTTTTTGGAAGGAACAGCAGATATACACGGCTGTGTATTTCAAAGGCACGGCCGTGTGTTCATCTTAGGAGATCCACAGAAGCATATATGGTTGCATACACGTCCTGAGGCACGGTCGTGTGTTGAGCCTGGAAAAACCAATAGAAGCTTACACTGTCTAAGTACATGGCCGTATATAACGACCGTGTATATAAAAAAATGTGGCCGTTTCAGAAGATTTTAGGGTTTCATATAAATATATATTCTCACTTTTTTTCAAAAGGAGAGGAGAGAGGATGAAGGAGAGTTCCAAAGAGGAGGCCGAGAGGCTGAAAGGCTGAGGAGGCCGAAGGGACAGAAAAGAGAAGATGAAGGGATGAGAAAGGAAGAAGACGACATCGAAGGGCTCATGCACAGGGGTTTTCTCTTTCTTTTTCATTCTATTTCATTGAGTTGTATCTTGAAAATCCTTAGTGGCTAGTTGTTTCATACCCGAACCTTATGAATTCTAATCGTCATGTAATATGGGATTGATTGCATAGTTAATGAATATTGGAATTTTCTGAATTTATTTACGTTGTTCATGTAGTGTTGCTAATTTGATGTATGGCCAACATTGAGTTTGCATTGATTTCTTAGAAGATGATTGGGGAATCTCTTGTTTGAATAGATCTTACATGAATAAAGGAATTCGTATGTAATCTAGGGATAGAGAACATGGATTTTCTGTATTAGGTTAAATTAGATAATTTGATTTAATTGAGGGTTCAAGAGTGTTAATGCAATTGTAATTGATTTTGATAGAAGAGGGATCTTTATCAAAGCGATTAAGGTTAGGAGCTAATGATTCTGGGAAGAACATTAGCTTAGTGTTAGATACTCTGCGGTTTAGAGATAACCATTGCTCGTTAACTAGTTTATTGAAAGGGTAAAGGTATATGACAATTAGAGGAGTAGTAAAGGGTAGGGTATGTTCTTAGTTATCAGATTAATAATCAAGTTATAGTGTTATTTTTAATTGCTATAGGTTTTGTTAGGTGTTCTTAATTAAATTTGAACCTCTCGAATTGGTGCGGTTAGATAGTCGGTTTAGAGTTAGTATTAGTACTTGCTGATCCTTGAGGAGATGATACCCGAACTCAACTCTATACTATTACAATCGATAGGTGCACTTGCCTACTTGATCGTAACAGAGAGTCAGAAAAAGGATTTTTAAATTTGTGTGATTACGATCATCACCATAGACCAATCTTTACCTTTGTCATTTAAGAATGGCTTTCATGATCAAAATTAGACACAAGATCAATTAGAGCAAAAGGAAACATGGTACATTTCAACCACCACTAAAGAGTCTATAATCTTCTCAATTATCTCTCTTAGTAAAGCAATCAATAATGAAAATACAATGCATTTATGTTTCCCCTGGATTCCTCCTCCTTTTTGGTTGATCTCTTCAAAGATTTTATTCTTTGTAATAGTTCACTGGTTTCATCCTTTTTTTTTTTGTGTTTAAGATCTTGCAACCTATGTAACGAGTTTTCAGCTGATAATCCTAGGCTCGTCACTCAAGTTAACGAATGTTATCCCCTCAATTGAGGGCATTCCTATGGGCTTAATTGCTCGAGTTACAGGACCCTCTCAACTTTTTCCTTTATGGTATTTCATTTTGTTACGATAATTTCCTCGGTCGGCCGATCCCAAGCCAGACGACCTTAGGTGACCAGGTTTTAAAGGAACCCCATCGAACCTCTATTACCTTAACTTATTATTTTGACTAGTTAGTAGCAGAGTCAAACTTCGCTCTTCTGAGGAACCAAAGCTTGCCCATACTAACCAATCCTTTATTTTTCAAGTATAACATGCTTTCATTAAATTATTACTTTAAAGAGATCTTCTAAGAAGGATCACTAAGAGAATCATTTCATTTACCCTTTCATGAAAGATTAAATGGCTCTCAAGATCTTTGAGTTTCACAACGATTTTATCCCATAACTTTAACTAAGTATCAATGTTCCAAAGAAGACAAAGGTGACATGCACAACACTCTTTTAGAGGAATTCATTCACTAAATGCTAAAATACTACGTAATTTGTAATCATGATTTCAAAATTCGATTATCAAGCAAAAAGAAAAAAATAGGGGAAAATTTTGAATGACTTATACAATTTAGCACAGCCCTTATCAAATTTCTTTAGTATCCCCTTCCCCACACTTAGATGGAGACATTGTCCCCAATGTCTTTATCATTCAAGAATACAATGGTCTCAAAATAAGTTAGGGTCGTCAATTACACAAAGAAAATGATAGGACTTGCATTAGGTTTCCGAAACAAGGATGAAGATAGCACAATTGAGATACACAACCAAAGTACACGATTGTGTACCTGATTGTGTATCTACCCATCTCATACATGCACAAATTACCATAGGAATGCTCAAAATCAGGTCTTGTGGCTTTGGTATATTATCAATCTACCTTCCTGAAGGCCAAAAATGTAACTACAACACACCCAAAGCATCATAATCTTGATTCTAAGAAGCTAGGTGTGATAGTTTAGTCATCGTAAAAAAAAAAAATGGCCTCATAACTTGGTTTTTAAGAAGAAGATCGGAAAAGAAATATAACAACATTGTTCCAGAAACCCACAAAATCAAAGTCCCAAATATTTATGTTCAAACCCTAACTGTGATTCACTTGTTTGGCAGCCGCTCATGACATCAATCATACATACATTCACGTGAGTTCAAAATGTCTACAGATCTATCAACAATCGACTTCCAAAATGCAAAATCACTCATCATACCATCATTATAGATGCAAGCATGCATGGTAGTTGTAAAAGAAAACCGAGCAACAATTATATTACAATAAGTATTGAAGAAGAAGAAGAGAAAACTTACTTACCTTGAGTCCTTGAAACGGAAGAAATTTATGGGGTGGAAAGAACAACCACGGTATGGAGGAGTAGAGTGGGAGTGAGTGGGTCAAATACACAAATGGAGAATGGGTCGTGTAAATGGCAAAGTGAAGTGAGGAGTCCTTTTATAGTACGAACAGAAAAATTAGATACACGACCAAGTACACGGTTGTGTACTTTGGTCGTGTACTTTGGATTCCTTTCTGTAGGTTAGATACACGACCAAGTACACGAGCGTGTACCTTATTTGTGTATCGTAGGAGAGCATTATGTGGGTTAGATAGACGACCAGGTACACGAGTGTGTACCTTGTTCGTGTATATAGAGGGGGTGTTTTGTGGGTTAGATACACAACTAGGTACACGAGCGTGTACCTTGTTCGTGTATCAAATTGTGCCTTCTGTAGGTCAGATACACGACCAAGTACATGAGTGTGTACCTTATTCGTGTATCTCTGATATTTACTCAATGAGCATATTTTGAAGTGCACGGGAGGGCAAACCATGACGTATTCCCCTTTTGTATTGCAAAGTTAATTTAGACACCCTCTGGCATGTGTGAGAAACCAGATACACCACTAGTGTACCCGGTTGTGCAGATCAAAGTACATACCTGTCATCACTTCATCTTGCATTCCCTTGAAAAGGTCTCCCATCCTGAATTTCCCTACACTTAGAGCTTAAAAGAAGCTCTATTAAGGTGACTTTCATAGAATCCAAACTTGGTTAGCCCCTCTATAGCTTACTGTCCTGCAAAAGTTACTCCAAGATAATGGGTGATAATAAAGAAAGTAAAGAGTAAAGAAGAAAACTTACTTAACTAACATGGGTTGCCTCCCAAGAAGCGCTGTTGTTTAACATCATTAGCTCGACATAATGAACCGGTGGAGCTCAAATGGAGATGAGAATGAGGTTCAGCTCCTCCTTTTCTTCCAAAAATGTTTTGTCCCCAAAGTAATGCTTAAGCCTTTGGCCATTCACCTTGAAAATGCCTTTCTCCATGTGTTCCAACTCAACTGTACTGTAGGGAAAAACCTTTTTTACCTGGAATGGACCAGACCATCTTGATTTAAGCTTCCTAGGGAACAATTTCAGCCTAGAGTTGAAAAGTAATACAAAGTCCCCTTCATTAAACTGTCCATTCTGTGGTAGCCGAGCATCATGAAACTTCTTGGCTTTCTCTTTGTATATATATGAATTGTCATATGCTATGAGCCTCCATTCATCTAGCTCATTAAGTTGCATCCTTCGATATGCTCCAGACCGGCTGAGATCTAAATTGGTAGATTTGATCGCCCAAAATGCCTTGTGCTGAATCTCAACTGGTAAATGACAAGCTTTCCTGTAGACCAATCGATATGGAGTAGTATCAAGGGGGGTTTTGCAAGCTGTTCGATATGCCCACAAAGCATCATCTAACTTCTCGGCCCAATCTCATCTATGGTGAGACACGAACTTCATTAAGATACGCTTTAGGTCCCTGTTTGAAACCTCCACTTGCCCACTAATTTGGGGGTGATATGGCATAGCAAGATGGTGAGTCACCCCATATCGCTTAAGAATCTTTTCAACTTGCGAATTACAGAAGTGTGTACCTCTATCACTTATGAGTGCCCGTAGGACCCCAAATCTATAGAAGAGCTTCTTCAAGAATTTAACAACCACCCGGGAGTCATTAGTCGACAAGGCTTGTGCTTCTACCCATTTAGAGACGTAATCCACAGCTACCAATATGTATTTATTTTCGAAGGAAGGAGGAAAGGGCCCCATAACATCGATGCCCCACACATCGAATACTTCACACTCTAATATGTAGTGTTGTGGAATTTCATTCCTTTTTGATATGTTACCATCCCTCTGGCATTGGTCACATCGAGCTATATATCTCTGAGCATCCCTAAACAATGACGGGCAGTAAAATCCTGCTTCTAATACTTTGTGCGTCGTCCTATTAGCACTATGATGTCCTCCCGTTGGCCCACTGTGACAATGGAATAAGATTTTCCATCCTTCTTCATCAGAAACACACCTTCGAATCATCTGATCAGCACAAATTCTGAATAAATGTGGATCTTCCCAGTAGTAGTGCTTCAATTCGGTGAAAAATTTCTTCTTATGTTGCTTGTTCATATCCTTAGGAAAGGCCCTTACCATTAGGTAATTGGCAATATCAGCAAACCATGGGATGATATCATCTTCAATGGTCTTGATGGCATACAGTCGTTCCTCAGGGAACTCATCGTTGATCTCAACTTCGTTTGGTCTTTCTAAACAGGGATTCTCCAAACGTGACAGGTGGTCGGCTGCTAGATTTTCGGCACCCTTTTTATCTCTTATCTCAAGATCAAACTCTTGAAGAAGTAAAATCCACTGAATGAGGCGTGGCTTTGCATCCTGTTTTGTCAGCAAGAATTTCAAGGCAGAATGATCTGTGTATACGATGACCTTAGATAAGATGAGATATGGTCTGAACTTGTTAAAGGCAAAGACAACTGCCAGCAACTCCTTCTCAGTGGTTGTATGGTTTTCTTGTGTAGGAGTGAGTGTTTTGCTAGCATAATGAATGGGTTGAAAGTATTTGTCCTTTCGCTGACCTAAAACAGCTCCCACAGTTGAGTCACTAGCATCACACATAATCTCAAAGGGAACGTCCCATGTTGGTGTGACCATGATAGGTGTAGTGATGAGTTTTTGCTTGAGGAGTTCAAATGCATCAATGCATTCCTGGTTGAAGTCAAAGGAGGTATCCTTCTCCAAGAGTTTTGTCATCAGCTAGCAATTTTTGAAAAATCTTTAATGAATCTTTGATAGAACCCTGCATGGTTAAGAAAACTTCATATTGCCTTAACTGAAGATGGTGGGGGAAATTTAGAAATTGCTTCGATCTTTGCCTCATCCACTTTTATGCCTTTCTTAGAGATTTTATGACCTAAAACAATACCTTCTTTTGCCATAAAATGACACTTCTCCCAATTTAAGACCAGGTCAGTGTCTTCACAACGTTGCAACACTAACTTAAGATGGTGTAGACATTCATCAAAAGAATTCCCGAAAACAGAAAAATCATCCATGTATACTTCCATCTTGTTTCCTACTATATCCTCAAAAATAGCCATCATGCATCGTTGAAAGGTGGTTGGAGTGTTGCATAATCCGAAAGGCATGCGTTGATAAGCGAAGGTCCTAAAAGGGCATGTGAATGTCGTCTTTTCCTGGTCTTCAGGTGCGATAGGAATCTGAAAATATCCAGATATCCCATTGAGAAAATAGTAATATACATGACCGGCTAACCTTTTAAGCATTTGGTCCACAAATGGAAGAGGAAAATGATACTTTTGAGTTGCGTCATTTAGCTTGCGGTAATCTATACAAACACTCCATCCAGTGACAGTTCTCATTGGGATGAGTTCATTTTTTTCATTCGGTACCATTGTCATACCACCTTTCTTCGGAACTACTTGAATGGGGCTCACCCATGAGCTATAAGAAATCGGGTAGATCATTCCTGCATCAAGCAATTTGATGACTTCCTTTTTTACATCTCTCATATTTGGATTAAGTCAACGCTGCGGTTGTACCACTGGTTTGACACAATCTTCCATCAAAATTTTGTGTGTACAAAACGATGGGCTAATCCCCTTTATATCTGCAATTTTCCATGCAATTGCTTTCTTGTGTTACCCCAAGACATGCAATAACCTTTCCTGCTGATCTTGATCTAAATTTGATGCAATTATGACTAGAAGTTTAGAATCTTCTTCCAAAAATGCATATTGAAGGTAGTCTGGTAGTTGTTTCAATTTTAGCTCAGGTGGTTCCTCAATTGAAGGTTTCGACCTCTGCACGGTGGATATATTCATACCATTAAAGCTTCTTTCTTCTCTCAACTCAAGATTATTATTAAGCTGATTGACAACTGCTCTAATCGCCATATTTTCAGGTTGCTCTTTCTCCCCATTCATCAAACACAATTCCAATGCATCACCAATCAACAGGTCTTGCAATGAATCTGAAACTGCGAAGTCAAGGTAGTCGATTGCATAGCATGTATCATCATGGTATAGGCTTTGTCTAAGAACGTTAGGCATTTTCACTATGACCTCTTCATTTCCCATTCTCAACACTAACTTCCCATCCCCAACATCAATTATGGCTCTAGTAGTAGCTAAAAATGGCTTCCCTAATATAAGAGGGACCTCCACATCTGCTTCCATGTTAAGGATGACGAAATCCGCTAGGAAGATGAAGTCCTGCACCTTCACTAATACATCTTCAACTACTCCTCTCGGGAATTTGATTGATCGATCGGCTAACTGAAGACTCATTTTAGTTGGTTTCAGCTCTCTAATACCCAATTTTTGGAACATCTTGTATGGCATCAAATTAATGCTGGCTCCCAAATCAACCAATGCCCGTTCTTCAGATAAATTCCCTATCAGGCAAGGGATGGTAAAGCTCCCAGGATCTTTTAACTTCTTTGGGAGTTTGTTCTGAATTACCGCAGAGCATTCTCCTCCTAAAGTTACAGTGGAGAACTCTTCAAGCTTCCTTTTATTCGATAGCAACTCTTTCAAAAATTTTGCATATCGTGGCATTTGTGATAATGCCCCAACCAATGGAAGGTTGATATGTAATTGCTTGAATATCTCTAAAAATCTGCCATAGTGCTCATTTGTTCTGTCCTTCTTGAGTCGTGCTGGATAAGGAACATTGGGCTTGTATTCTGGGATTAATGGAGGTGATGATTTCTCTTTAGGTGATTTTTCTGAATGCTTTCCCCCTTCTTTGAGAACTACTTGTTCTTTTGCTGGTTCAGTCACCCGACTCTCTTCTTCTTGAACCTTTGGTTGTAGTTCCTTACCACTTCGGAATGTGACAGCTTTAACATGTTCTCTGGGGTTGGTTTCCGTGTTTCCCGATAGTGAATCTTGAGATCTCTCTGACAGAAGCTTAGCTATCTGACCGACCTGGTTTTCAAGATTGTGTATTGATGCCTCATGATTCCTCAGAGCCGAGTCTTGATTTTTCAGAATCAAATCTAAGGACTTCTATCTGTCTTCTGAATCCTTGATGAATTTTGTGAGGAGATCTTCAAGTGGCGGTTTGGAACTCTGGACCAGTGGCCTTTGATAACCTAGTGGAGGATTCGGATTGCCCTTCTGAATATTACTGTTGTTAGTCCAAGAAAAATTTGGGTGATTTCTCCATCTTGGGTTATAAGTATTGCTGTATGGATTGTTCTAGGGCCAAATTGGGTTTCCCAAAAAATCTACTTGCTCTGTTTGCCCTTCCTCACCACCTGAGGGTTCTACAATAGCCAGCTGATGTTGTGAGACAGCCAACCCGTCGATCTTTCTAGATAAAGCCTCAACTTTGGACATGATAGAAGTAGCCACATCCACTTCAAGAATTCCTGCCACCTTCTTTTCTCTGCCCCTACCATGTGACCATTCATAATTATTCGCGGCCATGTCTTCAAAAGAGTCAAACTATCTTCAGGAGTTTTATGGTTCAAGGTGCCACCAACTGCGGCATCTACTGTTTGTCTCGTTTGATAGTTCAACCCATTATAAAATATCTGAACTTGAAGCCACTCTGGGATCCCATGGTGTGGGCATTTTCGCATTGAGTCCTTGAATCTCTCCTAGGTTTCATACAACGTCTCCATGTCATATTGATGATAAGATTGAATCTCAGCTCAAAGTTTAGCGATCTTTGAAGGAGGGAAGAATTTGTCCATAAACTTCTTAATTTGACCTTGCCATGTAGTAATGGAGTTCCTTGGTAAAGAATTCAGCCACTGCTTAGCCTTGCCTTTCAAAGAGAATGGGAAGGGCCTGAGGCGGATCGCATCATCACTAACTCCATTAAATTTGAAGGTATCGCATATCTCCAGAAAGAGCTGGATATGCGCATTTGGATCTTCATCCTATAAACCATCAAATTGAGTATATTGCTGCACTATCTAAATCACGGCAGGCTTAAGTTCAAAATTATTTGCCTCCTCTCGAGGACGGACTATGCTAGAGCTAACGCCTATCAAGTTTGGCCTGGCAAAATCAGAATTGGTTCTAGGTAGCTCATTAACTCGGCCATCTCTATTATCAACCAATTGATGATTCGGAGGATCCACAACAACATTTCCTTGATTCAGCTCTTGAGCACGATTATTGACTTGATCAGCCATTTCTTCCTTCAATGATTCTCCTTGAATACCAAATGATGTTGACTTAGTTGAGTATTGCTTTTTCTGATAACGACGAATAATTTTCTTTGGCTGAGGATTAAAAACAGCAAGTTCCTTGGAGCGACTTCTAGTCATGCACTGTAAACGTAATATAAATCAATTATGAGCTCCAAATTCTTAGGAAGAAAAGGGAAAAAAAAAAGATAAGAAAGAAATAAATTGGTTAAATTAATAAGTAAAAAGTGTTTCTAATATTGGCGTACCCCAGCAACGGCGCCAAAAACTTGATCGTTGCCAATCGTAGTTTTAATAAATTGAATTCTTGTTCTTAATCTTACTACGAAGCAATAGGCAAGCGTACCTATTATAGCGTAATAAAGCGAGTAAGCACAAGGTCGTTCCTTAGAGATACACCAACTACTAGTACTAACTCCTTTCCAATTATCTAACCGCTGCTTAAATATGTTGGTTGAAACTTAATTACTTTAATCTTAAAACTAATAACTCACTAACAACAATGGTTATGAAGATTTATCAATTAACAAAAGCAACCTAGATCTTATTCTACTCCTTCTCTATCATGTAATTCATTAGATTTATGAAGATTGACATAATTGACTTCTTATACTGTTGAATTCCCTAGCCAAGTTAACTACTTTCTCAAGTACATTAACCTATATAATCCTAGGTTTATCAAATAGGATCCCTCCTTAGTTAATAGCAACCTAGAATTGCATAAAACACATGAATTCACATCAAAATAATCAATGTAAACAGAAGACTCTTGTTTCCTATCTCTAAAAGAACAATGAAATCTCATTAATTGCATTAAATCTAATCATAAGAGCAATTTCTCAATTAACTAATATGATATCATGCATAAATTCATATTCCAAATCCATGAATCTAAGAAACAATTGAAGGGCATCCAACTAATCATAAGAAAGTCAACAACTTCGCATTAAAAACGAAATCTTCATCACATGACAGAGACGTTTCAAATAAAATCTAGATCTCGGGTCTACTCCTCCATGAATTGGACAAAGAAATGCAATTATTAGAAGAATAGATAAAATTCATAGTCACCACCCTTAAAGATAGAATCTTCTTCTTCGTGGGTCTTCAATCTCCCTTGGAATTGATAGAATCTTCTTTCCCTTGCTGTTATGAGAGTTAGAGCAAATACAAAATTCGTAACCTCTATTCTATGGCAAACTAACGGTCTATTTATACATGTACCCGGGTTGGATACATACACAGGCAGATACACGAGTAGTGTATCTTGTTCGTGTATCTCATGCTTGCTTCCAGGTGTCCTTATGTGAATATACACGAGCAAGTACATGAGAGTGTATATTAGTTGTGTATTTGAAGCATCGTTGAACAGCAGCAAAACTTAGATACACAAGAAAAGTACATGGGCATGTAGTTTGCTCGTATACTTTCCAGACATCCACTTCAGTATACACAAGCAAAGTACATGGGCGTGTATCTCGCTTGTGTACTTTCTAGAATTCTTTTCTTCACATGTATTGTATCCAATTCCTTCCAAACATGATCCGACTCTTCAAAACTCCTTCCCTTAGCTCCAAAATACTCTAGAAGATCCAGAAATTAACATTCATTCCATTAAGCATCCTTTTCTTCAACAAATAATCTAAAAATTCAACAATAAAGCACAATTTCATTACTCTAGATAAGGGTATTTTGTGACTTATCATATTTGTTGTGTTACATTCATTCTTTTAGAGGTAACTAATTTTCCCTTGATTTTCTTTGTAGTTTATGACAAGGAGCTCTTCGTCCAAACTTCTTGCTTTTGACCCAGAGATTAAGCAGAAATCCAGAAGAAGGTTAAGGAGTGCCTTTAAACAGGCTGCGGGAAATCCAGTTTTTGAAAATCAGCAATTAGGTGAAGAGGAATTGTAGTTTAGTGAGGGTGAGACTTCAGCTGTAGCAATGGCAGATCTACACCGAACGATGGTTGATTATACCAGACCTATATTAGATAGCATGGGATCTTGTATAGTCAAACCTACAATAGATGCCAACAATTTTGAAGTTGAAGCCTCTATAATGAACATGATCCATAATCAATGCCAATTTGATGGTTTAGCTGATGAGGATCCCCATGCTCACATCCAGATGTTTCTAGACATCTGTGAAACAGTTAAACAGAATGGAGTGACAGATGAAGCTTTGAAGTTGCATCTTTTTCCTTTCACATTGAGGGGAAAAGCAAGGCAGTGGTTCAATTCTTTAGATCGGAATTCCATCATGACTTGGGCCTAGCTGGCAGAAACATTCTTGGACTACTACTTCTCGCCTTCCAATACTACCAAACTGAGAAATGATATCACGTCATTTACTCAGATGGATAATGAACCTCTTCATGAATCTTAGTTAAGGTTTAAGGAATTGCTCAGGCAGTGCCCACATCATTAGATGCCCAATTGGTTACAAGTCTCTACCTTCTATAATGGGCTTGATTATCCAATGTGACAA